>JANLIY010000230.1:0-43677 GCA_029490685.1 Schizonepeta tenuifolia | reverse complement strand
CGGCGGAAGCTAAGCATGTGAAAAAGAAGATCTGTATCCTGACTAATCGTGCAACTGTTTACATGGAGATGGAGATGGGCGAGGTAAACTTGTTTTATGGGGTGCTATGAATCAACTAAAAAAGTGTACTTAATAGTTGCTCACAAGAGAACGAGGTCCTATATAGTACAACTAGCTAACCCAAGTCGAATCTCAAGGAAAGCTTAACAGGGCAATGGATTCATACTTTACACAAGAAAATAAAAACATCCTACACATTCTAATCAGGTGGGTTTTTTGATGATTAATACTAAGAACAAGAACAAGAATAAATTGCAAATATAAAGATCAAATTAAAGATATCTAGGACGAGGGTTTCTTCTCCTCGAGATAACACAACCAACTACCACGCGACTGACGAAGCCGTCGTTTAGCTTCTCGCAAATAAATTTGTAAATTTCCTTGCCCACAGTAGGCAGTAGCCAGCAGTAAGCAGGGTCGAACCCAAGGGAATTGGCATAGTCTCTCTTTCTTATAATTGGTGTTGCAAAATAAGGGCTTTGGTCACGACTGCACTTGTCTTGGTCAACAAGTACTGAAAACTATAACTGAAATTTAAACAAAAACTTGATCAATAATAAAAAAAGACCTGGATCAGGTTTGATTCATTGAACATAAACACTCACTCGATCATGGGTGCAAAGATTTTAAGTACATACAATTACTGTTCAATTTCCAAGTAGATTAATTCTAGCCCTTTGGTCACGATTAGAATACTCTACTCTTCATCTATCCTTTTTAACTTTGATTATGTCAGATATACTCTAGGCAAAACCCCTTTCCTGGTCAAGACAACCACGAAGACTCTTCAATAACTATCTTGCCCAAGAAGCATTACTTTATTTTAGACCCAAATCAGCCAAGAGGTGCTCAAGACACCGACTGCTCTCCAATACTCGCTATCTATTCAGGCGCAAGAGACACTCTTATGTTGACCCTGATTCTATTAGTAATCTAGACTCCTTAACTTATTGGTGATCAAGCAATTAGTTATCTTGCCCAGATCTATTATTAAGCCCTGAGTATTTCGGGAATAAAAGCATGCAAGAAATTAACACAATTTAGACCTCATGAGTGTTTAGGTTTATGTTCAATTCATCTCACCAATCCAGACGTAGGAAATTAGTTAGACATAGTATAAATTGAAATTAACATGAAAGATATAAAGTAAAACATACTTGGTATTAAGAATAAAAGATGAACTGTACTCCAGCAAAATAGAAATCGTCTTGGCCACAGAAACCAACTAAAACTAAAGCAGAAAATATAAAGTGTTGCCCGTAGGGCTTGAATCTTCCTCACAACTCTCAAACGTAAAGTAAAACAGAATTCAGAATTCAACGGATGCTAAAGATAATTTACAGAGTGAAGAACAACCATATATATAGGCGAGAAGTAGGGTTTGAAGTCGGCTTTCTTCATGGGCTGGACTCCTTCCTTTGCTCGGCCTTCTTTCCTTGTTTGGCTAGGATTTTGATTCTCTTTCCTCTCTGTGGCGAATTCTTCTTTGATCGGACTCTTTTAAGATTTACATGGAATATTTCCATGCTAATCTTCTTCCTTGGAGAGAAAGTAACAACCTCCGTCCTTGGCTCTTTCAACTCTATCTTGGTCACGTCTATGCTTGTCTTGCTCACTATCTGCGCTACTCCAGGTACTACCTGCTCGGCATGAAGATATGAGGGGGGGGGGGGGATATTACCTCACTTGCAGCTTCTCTAAAAATAAACACCTTGTTGCCCAAGCTACAAGCTTCAGCCCTTTGCTCATTTGCATTGTATCGTTGCCCATGGCCTTTTAAGCAGATTTCTACTGGATTGTGCCCACAATGCCACCTGTCCTCCCCTACACATACTTCCTCCAACTTGCGTCTTCCCAGACACAAAATAGACTCTAAACATACACAAAACACGAACAAAAGACACAAAATATGAACACAAATATGGGTTCATCAGCGACATGCAACAAATTACTTCATATAAACATCTCACATGTAAGAATTGAAATACTAACTTTCGTATTCATAAATCAAGTCTTAGCTAAGTAGATTATACGAAACAATCTTAATTAGATTACGCGTTTCTGATTAAATCTAACTTTGATTGAATCTAAATCAAATAATGAATTCTTCTATCGATCTCATTCATTATTTAGCAAGATCTAACTTTAGCCAAAAGCTCGATCACAAACATACCAATTCAATCAAATAAGTACGTGCTCATGATAATTGATAATTATCTCAACTTGAACATCCCAAATCCTAGACTAGAGAATTTAGTTCATACTGCAGGAAATGAATACAATAGAAATTCTGGAAATGAACATTGCATAAACCAAAATAAGAATTCTTACAAAAGTCTACACTAGTTCCACCGATCGAACAAAATAAACGAAAATTCCAAACACGAATTGTTTAAACATGAATTTAAAAGATAAAAACTTTTGCACAGTATTTCCTTCTAAAACTTTGAACAAGAGAGAGAGAGTCTCCTGAAAGAAAACCATCCAGAACTGAGTAAAAAACTGTTCGAAACATAATTTAAAGTCTGATGATAATCGTTCGTCCAACGCTCACTCAAGTCCAGTGAGCGTTGGTGTCTTCAATGCACAGCACGCCAGCGCCGGCAATGTAATGCCCCGTAAATTCCTTACGTTCTAAAAAGTTTAAAATTAATTAAATAAATGGCTTTGCACGCCTAAGTTTATAATTTTTGAATTCTAAGACTAACGGTCGAATCCGTTATTAAAAATAAATTACAGAAGTCTGCTAGACGGCTACTGTATTTAGGGCTAGAGTGTACGAAAAATTCTTAGTTTGTAAACTAAGAACGGAAAACCGTTTAATTTTACGTTTACAAAATTGCAATACGAACACGCCGAGAAAGTTTGTTTTTACGTTTTTCCGGACGAAACTCGGACTTGTCGTCCCGAGTTTTTGTCAAAATAAATTTTATAAATTTATTTTCTAATTAAGTTCATACATTAAAATTTTCAAGTCAAATCGAATCGCGACGGTTTTTGTACCGAACAACGTCTTCGTCGTTCGTTTTTCCGTAACGTCGGATCGCGCCGGAAAAACCCGTAACCCTTCAAAAAATTCTGCATGCAGCCACTTATTCTTTATTTTTTTTTATTAATTAGTGGGGAACATGCATGCTTAATAAGGTTTAGTTAAGTGACACCTACAAACACCTTTACACCATGACAAACTTTTCATCATTTCACAAACTTGAACAAAACAAATTTTTTCCTCATCTCTCTCTCACAACTCTCGGCTCTCTCTCTCTTTCACCCTCAAACTTCATCTTCTCCACCTCTTTTCTCCATTGAAGACTTTCAAAGCTTGAAGAAAGAACACAAGTCCTCAATCATCCATTCAAACACCATACTTCTTTCCTTAATTTTCAAGGTATGATGATCCTCTTTAATCCTATCCAATCCTTTTTCTTTTTCCCTTCTTTTCTTCTTGATCGAATTTTGGGAGGTTGGGAATGGATATTTTGATCTTAGAATAGTATAATTGGATGTGTTAGATAGATTAATTGGAGATTAAAATGGAAAAAAAATAAGAAACCTAACATCTATGTTAATGCAGAATTTTTTTGGAAAATGGTAGAGTTTCTATTTTTCTTCTTTTGATCATGGATTCATGTTTAGTAGATGCTTAATTAGTGTTTGGAATAAAAAGGGATTGAAAGCCCTATGTTATTATGAAATTCAATTAGGGTTTGAATTATAAATTAGGGGTTTTTGCATGTTAGTTGTTTTTGGAATTGCAAGTGATTAATAGTTGTTATAATAGTTTGATTAGTGAATAAATGATGTTAATTAGAGAGAAAATCAACCCCTTAACATATGTATAAAACCAGAAATTTATAAAGTAATTAGGAGTTTATACATGTTAGATATAAGTGATGAATTGTTAATGGAATTATGATGCAAATCATTAGTTGATAATAGGAATTAATAAGAATTTTCTAAAAAGTTTAATGAAATGTAAGAGACTAAAATCACTTATAAACTGAGTTATAATGATGATAAGATGTTAGCATGCATGAAAATGATTCATATTGGACGTAGATTAACGTCGTAAAATTTGAACAAAAACCGACAACGTTGAAAAATCGCGTAAGAGACGAATATCTAGTTGTAACTGAAAATCAAGAAGTCGGATGAGAATTCTAAGTTGATATTACTGTTTATAATGAAATTTGGAATATTTTCTAGTTGACATCATAAGCATCCGAGTTAATATAATATGGATTATAGTTGTAATCGAGAACTAGAACGCGTTTGGATTTCTTTGTTGGTTTAGTACTTGATAGTTGAAATCCGACGTTAGAACGTCGTGCTTTTGAACAAGTTGAAAAGAGTTTGTCACGTACGGAGGTACGTGATGACTGCCTTAGAGTCCAGTTTCTAAAAAAGTTGAATACGAGAATTTAAAACGAACCTAAAACGTTATACGGCGAACTTATCAATCAATTAGGGTTTCCACGGCAGTTTTGCGACCCTCGCCGGAAACTGTTATAACTTCCAGCTCGTTTATCGGATTTGTGATCCGTAAATTGGAGCGCGAACTAGACTTCCTAAGCTTTCTAATGGTACAGGGCTCACCCCCTGTTTCCAAGTCCTCTGTTCTGGACAGCCTCCAGAGTTACTGGACTGTACAGTGAATTTTCAGTTTCTTGTTTTCTAAGTGTTTAGTTCACAACTTAGCTTCTTTCAATCGTTTAAGCCGTTTTTATCTATCGAACATCTACCTACTGACCCTAAAGTCAAGTACAAGACCTCTAGTGATGGAGACCAGTCGAGACCTTATATCTTATCTTTTCTTTAAAGAAGTAATAAACGAGAAATTCCTTAAATCGTTCAAAGAGTTAAAAGTAAATGCCTAAGTGATTCTTTCCAACTTAGTTTCTCTTAATCTTTAAAGTCGTATTAGGATATCGACTACCATCTCTACTGACCCGAGAGTCGAGTATGAGATCTTCCAAGTTCTAACGAGATTGATACGAGCCTCGTTTCCCGTTTAAGTAAAACGAATCTAGTAAGCGTGCAAATGCCAAAAGAATAAAATAACTAAATCTTTAATCGATTATCCTTTACAACCCGTTTTTAAGTATTTATTTTACGATGAAGGAGGAAGCCAACTGTAGAGAAAGGACGGAGATCCAAAGTTGGAAGTTTGCTTTAAGTTCTGTAAATCAAGGTGGGCTTTTATCTATATCAAATAAAATGTGGGTTTTTCCACAACTCGAAAGTATTATTTATCGCTTTGATAATTGTGTTTTCAAAGTGATAATCTTGGCATAAACTGTTTCAACTATTTTATGTGAGTTCTCTTGTACCTATCTGAGTTAACATTCGTGTTTTCCAGATTTCTGAGTTAACCTTCGGGTTTTCCAGACTTTTAGAGTTAATCTAACTAGGTTAACTAACGATCGGCTCTGAGTTAGCTGCTAAGTGCTTTCCAGAGTTAGTGCACTTTGTAACCTGTGGTGTATGTGATATCCTGTTGAGGGGTACCAGCCACGGTGAATTAGTTTGGGTCAAGATTGAACATAACATACTCTAAAAATGCTTGCGCAAGCTGCTTTATACAAATCAGTCAGAAAATGTTTAGTAGGCACGGGCCTTTTCAACAAAACCCCGATGCGCTACGGTTATAAAATGCCAGATTATTTATACTTATGATTATGATTTCGGCATCGTGCCCACTAAGTACGTTTGTACTTAGCCCTGCATTGTTTTCTAAATGTGCAGGTTGAAGCGACGGTGAGCGGCGACGGTTGATGTTGAGTTGAAAGATAGGATGCTTTAGTTAGAACTCTTCCGCTGCAGAACTCTAAATCTTTTCAAACACACCTTTGAACAATTCTCAGTAGTCTAAGTCTGTAATTATGAACTTAGCTTCTTTTGTACTTTTGTCGAGTAATCCTTAGGGATTAACTCTTTCTTATCTATATTAAAGTCTTGTTCATGGTTTAATGATGTCTTTTCATGTATGTTTAGTCAGTTAGCCCCCTTCTTCCCCGCTTCTTTAATCCAACCCCAGTCGCACCCCGGCTTCTGCCGTCCCTCGGGATTTGGGGCTGTGACAGAGTGGTATCAGAGCAGTGTTCGTTTTCTGCTCTGCTTCTGAGTCAATCTTCTAGTATGAGTTAGTGTGAGTCATTCTTTCTTAGTATGAGTCATTCCTTCTAGTAATATCACAAGAGTGATATATATATATATATATACAAGTCTTCCTTCGAGTAATAATATAGAGTATTCATTTGTACTCTATATCGAGTCTTCTTTCGAGTCATAAGACACGGTATTTGTGTATACTCTGGATTAGAGTCATCTTTCAAGTATAAGATAAGAGTTAAACTCTAAAGCTAAGATTGAGAACAGAGTCAACTCAACCGCCGCTACGTCGACTCAACAAGGAAAAGGAAAGAATTTTAATAATATGATTTCTTTTAACAAGAAATTTATGAACAAGTATGCAATGAGATTAAGAATGAGAATGAGTTGTGTTCCGAAATTAAGAATTTTATGGAAGTAAAATTTTTATACTTTATGTGATTGAGTGATAGTACAAGTACTATCTTATGTGAAATTATTTGCGCAATAATTTCTTTCTTTTGAAAATTTCAGACACAAGAATATAGTTGGATTTTAAGGAATTTTCCCGGTTCAATGAGAACGTAGACTTGAAACCTAAGAACTTTCCGGTTCTTCGAAAACTTAGACGTTTTTAAGAAACGTTATTCCAAATGATTTCGAAAGGAGATCCCTAACGCGAGAAGGACTTCCTCTGATGAATGTCACGTGCGCTTAGTGACATGAATAAAGACTCGGCAAAGTCGATCTTGTTTTACAACCGATAAGAATTTCCTTCGAGGGAAATGAAATAAATATTAATAAAATAAAGTAAATATGTATGAAAGGAATGAAAGAAACAATAGACGTATGAGAAAAACGTGACTCCAAATTATTCGAGAAAAGGTTGAAACAAGAAGGATAAATTGAAATAAACGGAAGAGCCGAATGTTACCTTAGTTGTAAGGGCATGAACAAAGTCCTTGGAGATGGCTTTGTTTTACTTACTAGGAGCCGTTCAAGTATTCGATTAGCTTAAAATTGTATCTTCCTCTAGAAGATTGAGAATTCCGAGCTAAATTGGAGAGTTTCCAAAGATTTTTTTAAGAAGTAGTTGTGTGTGCAATTCGAGAAATTGCTGCTCGATTTAGAAAAGTAAAATCTGTATGAAGTAATCAATAGAGCGAGACAGAAGTTCCATGTGATTGAGGGACTGTTATGTGGACTTGATCAACCCACATAATAAGAAACTCAGTAATATGGGTCTTATGCCCTGCTAGTAAAACCTTTTAGTATGGTATAAGTAGTTTAAAGAGAAGAATATTACTTACGTATAAGTATCTTATAACGACGCGTTCCTTTTCTTTTCGTTTCTTTTTATAGTGTTCGCCTCGTTCGAACTTTGCGAAGAGAATTGTTTTACTATTAGGAGTCAAACGCGAAGCTTGATTAAATTTCTAACGACCGCTCGATTTTAGCATTGACAAATAGAACTTGTTCTAAAAAGTTATTCTTAGGATATATTCCATTTCTCCGTTGGGAATTTATATTTTTATACTTCGTCCTTGAACAAGAATACGACACGTATGAGTATTATGATTAGTAAACGACAAAGTCTTTTGTAAATGAATGTTGCTTTCGCATAAGTAACATGAACAAAGTATACGTGCTTTGTTTTAAAGAATCGATAAGAAATTTTTCCTTGAGAAAGAGATAAAGGATTAATGAAAGAAAATAAGGAATTAAAGTAAGAAATTAAAAGAATGAGATAAGAAATGAGAATAAAACCTTGAAATTTTGTTTCTATATATTGTGAGTACGAGAGCAATTTTCTGTGAAATTGCTAAATGTCTAAGATAAGTTGTCAGATTAAGTGTGGTAATATTACAATTGAATGAGGAGTATTCATTTTGTAATTTAAGATTTTCCGTAAGATAAGGTATCTTACCGTTACTGATCCGTGTTTCTTAAAACACTTTGTAGGATGACTTCCAGTAGTGACACGGCTTCAGAGAATCAGTCCCCGCCACAGCGTACTTGGGCAGATCAGTTATTAGATAGGTATAGAGATTTTGAGGCAAACCCGAGACACGACGTAGGACAGAGGATTAGTTACTTCTCGTCAGTTTATTATCCAGTCCGGCATACTATCCAGAGAGTCAGGCTATACTTGACTTGGTTAGTCGTCTACCAGAGGAATGGCGTGGTTGGGCACACGACACGGCGTGGTACTACCTTGGAATGTTTGACGACGATATAGAGCCGACAGGTAATTACAATGGATTCGCCTTGGAGGTACACAAGCGTTTCTTCGAGAGCAGACACATAACAGCATATCCTGTTCAGGCGCATCCTCCCTATACTCACTTTCCGGCAGATTCAGAGTCAGAGCATGAGATAGGTCCAGAGATGATGCACAGTTGGAGATCCCTTCATGATGGTACCTAGTGGGCATAAGAGAGTTAGTTACAGAGACAGCGGATGGCCTAGGGTTACCCGCTCCTTTCAGCATGAGCCTTCTATGAGAGTTCAGGGACCATTTCAGTCAGGACCAGAGTATTTAGACACGGCCGCCCTATTACAGTTTCCATCATCTTACAGACCCCTTGATGAGATTTGCGCGGAGTTGGCCAGGGTTCGGGCTGAGTTTGAGGCAGGACCGTCCAGGATCCATTCCAGAGAGGAGTATGAGTCCTGTTCACTTCCCGACCACTTGCTGCCTCTGAAGAAGCGGGCATCAGTGACCTGCTGGGACTACCCGGTTTCAGATTCAGAGATGACAGTTTCAGATGTGCCTGCACCACCATCACTTACACTTGCGGATGGCACTACTTTGAGGGTTGACGAGGCACTCCAGTTTGCTTTCGGTTCAGAGTCAGACGATGAGGACCGGATGAGGATCCGGAAGAGGACACTGATGAGGATTCGGATGAGAATCCGGATAAGAACCCCGAGGAGGTTAGGCCATGGTGGGCATTAGTGACTCGACCGTAGTTTGTTAAGCTAGGCGTCAGAGACGCATAGTAGCATAGTAGCCTTTAGTTGTACATAGTCGGATCAGTAACTAGATAGTTTTGTAGTACTCCAACGGATACAAATATTTTATGAATCGTTTCCGTTCTAGTACTTTCAGTAGTACGGTAATGCAATATGTTAGTGCATTCTGTACACATAGGCAGTTAGTCTAGTTTAGACTCGTTGTAGTCTATTTTGTATAAGTCCTTGTTAAAGGCAAAACTAACATAATCTTTTGATGTATATATATAATATACATGACCCATTAGAGGGTTTTAGTCACAAGAAGTTTCATATGAATGTATAACTAAACCAGAATATCAAACAAAAACTCGTGTAACGAGAGTTTAATTTAACCTTAGAGAATAAAAGTTGAGAGAAATAGAGTCAAAGTTAATTGTTATTTCGTTTACGTGAAAGTATTAAGTAGGAAAAGAAAAAGGGTTAGTGAGAAAATGAAGGCTTAAAAACAAGTACTAATAAGAAAAATTTTGTATCTTACAGTTTTAAAAATGTCGCTGAGAGTTGTTAACGATCGAAGAGGACCTGATAGTCCTAGAGAGTCTGTTAGAGGTCAAGAACAACGTATAAGAGAGGAAAGACAAAAACACCCAAAAACCTTTTCACTCCCCTATCTCCACAACGTCATAGCATTGAGGATTTATTCTTCGGAAGTAAACCACCATTTTCGATGGATCTGGTAATCCGATGAGGCCAAGCAATGGATACTCTATAGAGAGAATCTTTGACCGATTGGACTTAGTGATGAGAAACGTTTAGCATGCGCTGGGTATCAGCTAACCGTACCAGCAAAATATTGGTGGAAAACTAGACAGAGACTTATGCCGGTAGAACAAGCAGCTCTAACCACCTGGAATGGTTTTAAGAAGGCATATTATGAAAAGTATGTAACCGACCAAGTCGAGACTGAGGAGGAAATAGCAGGAAGCTTCAGGGAGAACTTAAGTATGAACTGGGAATAGCAGTAGCTAGACAGAGAGGATTGAGTTATGCTGAACTACTAGAACGAGTCGAGAAATAGAGGCAGTAGTGCCTAGTAAGGAAAAGATAGTATTGCCCACACCGGCACCAAACCAGACCTCAACCCAAAATCTTCCCAACAATAAGGTTAACCATAAGGGAAAAAGGAAATGGGAAGGAAGTAGTAGTAATTGTTACCAGTGCCACAACAGTCAAGGGAAACAGAATAGCGCTCGGCAGGGTTTCCACCAACCAGGGAAAGGAAGTAACTATGGAAAGAAAGTAGGACAAAAGAGTAACCGCAGAAAAATGAACAATCGGTCAAGGCAAGAGAAACCATCTACTAGGACAGCTGCAAGGGCAGCCAAGGAACAGTAACCAAGGAAAAATCACTAATCCGATTACCCTAAGTGTAATAAGGAACACCCTGGTGTTTGTTTAGCAAAAACTAGTGTTTGCTTCAACTGTGGACGTAAGGGGCATGTTAAGAGGGATTGTCCTGAGCCGTGGCAAGCAGTAGAACATAAACGAGAATTTTCTACTTGTTCTAGATGTGGTAAGAAGCATGAGGGTGTGTTTGGCAAACACGGATAAATGTTTTAATTGTGGGCAGACGGGGCATATAAGGAGAGTTGTCCGACGCTGCTCCGGACGGCAAAACCAAATCAGTACGGCCAGCTTCAACCATCAAATACCATTCAAGTCCAGTCACAGCCACAGCTGATGCAATCACAACAGAATGTGAACGCATACATAATTAGGCAGGAGAGGCTTAATGAAGGAAAGGGAGATCTGGCAGGTATTGGACGAACCTTATAAATTACCCTGCCATAAATTTTTGCTTCGTTTAGAGCCTTACATTCGGTTATAATCAGTACCTGTTAACCTTTAGGAGTAGAACTAGGACGCTCTAATTGTGAAATTGAAACAATTACGCTTCAGGGAGTGACGATAATCTTATAGTGTTATTCCCTTAGTTTCGTTGAGCATAGAATTTAATTTAGGGTCTTTCTGTTAGAACATAGCAATCGATTGGGAAGTAATAAAATGTACTATATATATAAATTTAGGAAAAGACTAGTTGTTTGAGAATTACCACGATTCTTGACAATGAGAGAAAAATCTCTTTTAAAAAAAAATCCCAAATAGAGAACCTACAGAATTATATGAAATATTATCTGATTTATCACCAGATTGACGCGTAGGTTTCACGATCGACTTAGAACTACAAGTAGCTCCCAAATTAAAGGTTTTATGTAGAATGGTATCAAAGGAGTTAGAGGAGCGTAAGATCCAACTGCAAGAGTTGTTAGATGACGATTTCTTTAGACAAACGTTTTCACCATGGAAATATTTTAGATGTTCATCATCAAAGAAAGATGATTCTGCAAGAAGGTATATAGGCTGTCAAAAGTTAAATAGAGATAACCTTAAGAGTAAGTATCCTTTAACGAGAATAGAAGACCCCTGATAAACTTAAAAGGGAACAAGTACAATTGTAAGGATAGACTTAAGGTCTAAGCATCACTAGTTAAAAGAGTAAACTGGAGATATACCCAAAAAAATTATCTTTCAAGCCAGATATGGTCATCACGAATGTTTAGTTATGCCGCTTAATTGGCTAGTGCTCTGTAGTATTCATGAACCACATGAATA
Source organism: Schizonepeta tenuifolia (assembly GCA_029490685.1). Lineage (NCBI taxonomy): Eukaryota > Viridiplantae > Streptophyta > Magnoliopsida > Lamiales > Lamiaceae > Schizonepeta > Schizonepeta tenuifolia. The sequence goes on along the minus strand of JANLIY010000230.1, from coordinate 31,896 downwards.
GAATTTTTCCACCTGGACTTAGAAAAGAATTCATTTTAGTATTTATCAATGACAATTCCAGTTACCCAAGAATGAAGATGAATATGAAGAATACTTGCGAATAGTACTAGAACACATAGAGTCGGGAGCTAGATGCCAAATTAACAAGAGCAAGCTCGAAGAGGAAGTAATGTTTCTTGGATAAAACATTGTAGACAGAAGATGTTAAGATAGATTCCTGCTAAGGTAGAGACAGTACTCAAATAGAAAATCGCTTACCAGTCTAAATAAAATGAGAAGTTCCCAGGCTGGATAGTTAAAATAGAGGTTTCCATTAAGGAATTCCCTATGATTACTAAAACTTATGGCGCAACTACATAGAAGGAAAAGAATAAATCTACAGACAATTGTGGAATAGGAACGCAGACGTTCTAGGAAAAGTTGATCATTACCCCAGATTTAGCCCTCCCAAAAACGATAAGGAATACGAGATGGATGTTAACGCTACAAAGAATGAGACAGTATGATATAAATGCAAAATGAGAAAGTGATAGCTTACGATTCACGACACGTTAACCCCAAGAAATTGAGTACCCAACCTACGACTTAGAACTTACAGCCGTAGAACTGGCATTGAAAATTCGGACACACCATCTATATGGTGCAAGGGATGAGATCTTCATAGATCATAAGAATTTGGAGCGTGTATTCGAGCAAAGGAATTAACATAAGACAAAGGAGATAGCTCGAACTAGTAAGATATTACGTTTGTGAAAATAATTACCATCTAGGTAAAGTTAAGGATAAGAATAGACACGCTGAGTCGTAAGAATCCAACTAAGTTTAGGTATCTTTTCGTCGGAAAAGAGACACTTATATGAGAATTCGAGAAGATAGATATAGAAAAATGCATGATGCATCAACATAAATCGCAGGGCGAATAGCGGCACAAGTAGCTATATTAAATTACAAGAAAGATTATAAGTATCAAGAGAAAGGACGAGTCAATGGATAAGCCTCGACTAAGGATAAGATGGTTAAACCAGACAACGACTCTGAAACAATGAGTTTGTGATAGAAATTTAAGAGTGGACTTAGTAATTCCGATGACGACGAGATGGTTGTAGGTTACAAGGCAAAAAAGTCAGATAGCAAACCTAACTTTAGTACCGCTTCTCACTTCCAGTTGGATGGACAATCCGAGAAAACGATTCGGATATTCGTTGATATGCTAAGAACAATAATAATAACCGAAGAGCGAATTGAAGAACACGTAGTCAACAACCGAATTGTTATAACAACAACTATTAAGCTACGATAGGAATTACGACTTACGAGACCTTGTAGAAGGAAAAGATTTACATAGCTGCCTTATTGCTATAAGGTAGGTGAAAGCAAAAATTTAGGACCAAATGCGGTCAATAAAATGATCGGGATCATTCGATAGATTCGAGTCAGAAGAAAACAAGTTTTAAAGAAGACAAAAGTCCTAAGTATATACAACAATTCGAATTTAATAAACGAGAAGGAAAATAAAAGCTCCTTAAGTTTTCTCCGTTAATGAGAAACGTTAGTTTCGTGACAAGTTCAGACTTTGACAAAGATCTATATAATTAGTAAGTAACTTGGGAAAGATAGTTCCAATACGAATAGTTATGGCTTTATCGCCAAATTTATGAAATACTTATTTTAAGTATATCTCATTTCGATGAAGTAACGTATATTCGTTTTTATACACGAAGTTCTATCAGCAAGACGTCGTTCTTGAAATCGACTAAATTTATTAGGAAAGATCGAAAGCGATCTTAGATCGAAAAGAGCAAAAGTTAAAAAGCAAGTCGAGACGAATAGTAATAGCATTATAAGATCATCACAGGCAAGAGAAAGTCATGTCGAGTAAGAAGTACTTCAAGCAGTTATAGAGGATAAGCAAATTTCGGGACGAAATTTTTCGTAAGGGGGGTAGGATGTAATGCCCCGTAAATTCCTTACGTTCTAAAAAGTTTAAAGTTAATTAAATAAATGGCTTTGCACGCCTAAGTTTATAATTTTTGAATTCTAAGACTAACGGTCGAATCCGTTATTAAAAATAAATTACAGAAGTCTGCTAGACGGCTACTGTATTTAGAGTATGTTCATTAAACTAAATCTTTAATCTAAATCTTTAATCGATTATCCTTTACAACCCGTTTTTAAAGTATGTTCATTTTACGATGAAGGAGGAAGCCAACTGTAGAGAAAGGACTAAGGATCCAAAGTTGGAAGTTTTACTTTAAGTTCTGTAAATCAAGGTGGGCTTTTATCTGTATCAAATAAAATGTGGGTTTTTCCACAACTCGAAAGTATTATTTATCGCTTTGATAATTGTGTTTTCAAAGTGATAATCTTGGCATAAACTGTTTCAACTATTTTATGTGAGTTCTCTTGTACCTATCTGAGTTAACATTCGTGTTTTCCAGATTTCTGAGTTAACCTTCGGGTTTTCCAGACTTTTAGAGTTAATCTAACTAGGTTAACTAACGATCGGCTCTGAGTTAGCTGCTAAGTGCTTTCCAGAGTTAGTGCACTTTGTAACCTGTGGTGTATGTGATATCCTGTTGAGGGGTACCAGCCACGGTGAATTAGTTTGGGTCAAGATTGAACATAACATACTCTAAAAATGCTTGTGCAAGCTGCTTTATACAAATCAGTCAGAAAATGTTTAGTAGGCACGGTCCTTTTCAACAAAACCCCGATGCGCTACGGTTATAAAATGCCAGATTATTTATACTTATGATTATGATTTTGGCATCGTGCCCACTAAGTACGTTTGTACTTAGCCCTGCATTGTTTTCTAAATGTGCAGGTTGAAGCGACGGTGAGCGGCGACGGTTGATGTTGAGTTGAAAGATAGGATGCTTTAGTTAGAACTCTTCCGCTGCAGAACTCTAAATCTTTTCAAACACACCTTTGAACAATTCTCAGTAGTCTAAGTCTGTAATTATGAACTTAGCTTCTTTTGTACTTTTGTCGAGTAATCCTTAGGGATTAACTCTTTCTTATCTATATTAAAGTCTTGTTCATGGTTTAATGATGTCTTTTCATGTATGTTTAGTCAGTTAGCCCCCTTCTTCCCCGCTTCTTTAATCCAACCCCAGTCGCACCCCGGCTTCTGCCGTCCCTCGGGATTTGGGGCTGTGACAGGCAGCTTCCCAGCGCCACCTGAAATCTCCAGAACGTAGGTCCTTCTAGCGTTCACTGGATTCCAGCCGTGGCTGGAATCTTCTATACCAAGCAAGCCAGCCGACGGAGAACAATCTCCCAAATTACATCTCAGCCGTCGCGGCTTCTTAGCATCGGCGGCAGTCACACCTAGGCTGGTTTATCCTTTGCACCTTCTTCTTTACTTCTTAACCGATTGCACCTCTTCTTTCTATCTTTTAAAGCTCAATACTTTGTAATTAGACCACCCACGTACCTACACATCAAACACCAAATACCAACATATGACCACAAATCGTGGCAAAAAACAAACAAAAACACGCAAAACCCACATAAATAATAATACGAAAACACACCAAAATAGACTAAACAACTTCCCCACACTTAGCATTTTGCTTTTCCTCAAGTAAACTAAAGAAATGAAGTGCAAATCAAAACAATAATACTCCAAATCTACAACACAAGACTTCTTTTCCTACTCAAAGTACCGTATTCAACCAATGACAATTCTAGTGCAATGAAATCTAATCAAGTATGTTCCCCGCCAAATAGAATTATTAATCCGATCAAACTGCTACCCACTCTTAAAACTCTCTACTTCGTCAGTCATCTTTACTAGAAAGTTTTCAAATTAACGTAACATTAACATTAAACGAGGAATATAAGGATAAATCAGCGAGACAAAATCATTAGGTTCAAGCCATCGAAATTTCAATCTGAGTCTCCTAACGTGGTTTTCCATACTCATCATTTGAATTTTCCAAATGAGAGGAGTAGAATCTTAGATCCAACTTATTTATATCCTCGTGTTTTTTTTTTGGTCCAGTAGATTAGGATATTTTCATGAGGTTTAATCTTCGAAGATTCTCCAAAGACTCCTCGCATGGTTTCCTATGCTTATTAATCATGCCTTACAAAGACAACGAATAAGAGGAGCATAATCCACACTACTCAACATTTTCTATTTTTTTGCTTATTTACAAATAAGACAATCATCTAGACAAACCAACGAAGCATCACTCATAAAAAAGGGTCACAATTATCACGTCAATCAAATTCATCAATAACATGGTCCACAACAATGGTTATCAATCAATCGCACTTAAATTAACATCAATCAACTAGGTTCTCACGATTCAAGGAAATCCATGTATTTCTCGATCAACAAGCATAATGTCCCGATTCAAACAAACATATCATTAGCCTTACTTGAGACAATCAAAATGCTAGACTCACAAATATAAAAACAACTCATACTTGCCAAAACACCCCCTCCCCCAACACTTAAAGTGAGCAATTTCCTCATAGCTCAATAAAAGTAATGAAGAAGAATAAAGAACTTCCTTGAAATGAAATCCGACAATGGCATGAGGTGGAAAGAAAACAGACAACACGAAAACCTGAAAGAAAAATAGCAAACGGAACCGAAAAATAAAACACAAAAGCAAAAAGTGAAGAATAACACACACTGAAATGACAAAAGAAAAATAGAAAACATACACAACAATAGTGAGAAGTCACTACTGATATGACTGGTGTGGTGGTGGTGGTGGTGGCGGTGGATAAAACGCAGTCCATGCATCCCACTGTGCCTGTAATGAGGCAAGCTATTGATCCTGTGCATCAAAATGATGGCCAACTTCCTGACGTAGCTCCCCCAAAGACGCATCATATACATCATATCTCGCATGCATCTCCTGCCTAAACGTCCCAAATGAGGTATCAAAATGATCCCGAAATGATTGGAAGTCAGACTGAAATCTTTGATAACCATCACCAGATATAGACACAGGCGGTGGCTGCTCATTTTCAGCATCGTCATCAACAGCAGTACTTGGAGGGACCAACTTCAGCTGTAGGAATGGGAGGTCGACATCCCTTGACAATTTTCGAATTTATGAACTCCTTAACACAATGCCGCTCTAACTATGGAACAGTTCGAAACCAATCTAACACAAAGTGTCCACCTTTAAGCTCACTGAAGTCAATATAGTATGGATCAAACGTTTTCTGTGCAACTATTGGACTTCCATCGGAATTCACTAAACCAAAGTGAATAGCTAAATCGGTAACTACAGGGCAAAATGAAGCATGAGACTTGGGCCTATTCTGCATTTGAACCATAGCGTTCCAAATGAAATTGGAGATGCACACCGGAGTATTATGCACAACACATGACAACAGAAAGACCTAATTGGAGTTAACCTTATTTGCTTGTTTCTTCCCGAAAACATTGTATGCCAGGAATTCATACACAATAACAAGTGTTGGATCCTTAATGAAACCATTAGGCATACAGAAGAATGCCAATTATGAAATCCAATTAATTCATGCCAAACTGCATTAACATTAAATGAAGATGGTTTTTTCTTATCCCCAGTAGTAGGTAAACCAAACACTTGCTTCATCTTAGCCAAAGAAACCGTAAATTCCTATCTCGTCATTCGAATCGTAATCTTTTTCTTATCAGCACTCAAAAGCATAGAAGTCATAAATTCATAAGTCAACGGCTCATAACCAAACATAATCAACTTGAGCTAAAGTGTCCAAACCCAAATTTCAAATATCTAGCAACTTTAGCATCAAGTTTAAGACTCCACAGTATCTCTCGATCAAGATAGTGTGGGCAAGTAATTTTAGACTTACTGAACTTATGAACAAGGTATCCTTCAATATCAGAGAATATCAGAAATGGAGTGGAATCCTCGACAACGGTGCCAAAATTTTAAATCAATTAAAAGTGTATCTAATAGTTGCTCGCAAGAGAACGAGGTCCTATGTAGTACAACTAGCTAACCCAAATTGAATCTCAAGAAAAGCTTAAAAGGGCAATGGATTCATGTTTTACACAAAAAAATAAAAACATCCTTCACATTCTAATCAGGTGAGTTTTGATGATTAATACTAAGCATAAGTACAAGTATAAATTGCAAATATAAAGATCAAATTAAAGATATCTAGGATGAGGGTTTCTCCTCGAGATAACACAACCAACTACCACGCGACGTACAACAGATTAATTCATATAAACATCTTACACGTAAGAATTGAAATACTAACTTTCGTATTCATAAATAGAGTCTTAGCTAAATAGATATACGAAACAATCTTAATTAGATCACGCGTTTCCGATTAAATCTAACTTTGATCGAACCTAAATCGAATAATGAATTCTTCTATCGATCTCATTCATTATTTAGCAAGATCTAACTTTGGCCAAAAATCTCGATCACAAACATTACAATTCAATCAAACAAGCACGTGCACATGATAATTGATAATTATCTCAACTTGAACATCCCAAATCCTAGACTAGAAAGTTTAGTTCATACTGCAGGAAATGAAAATAATAGAAATTCTGGAAATGAACATTGCATAAACCAAAATAAGAATTCTTACAAAAGTCTTCATTAGTTCCACTGATCGAACAAAATAAACGGAAATTCCAAACGCGAATTTTTTAAACAGGAATTTAAAAGAAAAAAACTTCTGCAGAGTATTTCCTTCTAAACTTTGAACAAGAGAGAGAGAGTCTCCTGAAAGAAAACTATCCAGAACTGAGTAAAAACTGTTCGAAACATAATTTAAAGTCTGGTGAAAATCGTTCGTCCAACGCTCGCTCAAGTCCAGCGAGCTCTGGTATCTTCAATACACAACACGCCAGCGCTGGCGGCATCCCAGCGCCGGCTGAAATCTCCAAAACGTAGGTCCTTCCAACGTTCGCTGGATTCCAGCCGCGGTTGGAATCTTCTATACCAAGCAAGCCTGCGTCGGGGGAGAACAATCTCCCGAATTACATCCCAGCAGTCGCGGGTTCCCAGCGACAACGGCAATCACACCTAGGCTGGTTTCTCCTCTGCACCTTCTACTTGACTTCTCTCCGACTGCACCTCTTCTTTCTATCTTTTAAAGTTCAATACTAAGTAATTAGACCACCCACGTAGCTACACATCAAACACCAAACACCAACATACAACCATAAATTGTGGCAAAAAATAAACAAAAACATGCAAAATCCACAGAAATAATAATACGAAAAACACACAAAAATGGATTAAACATGCTATAGCTTCATATCTCCCGGATTCATCTTGTTCTTTGACAAAAAATAATTGTAAATGATCCACTACACCCTATCATCGGAAACACCGCTGCCGAATCGCCGTCGCCCGTGTACGTCTCCTGGGTGAAAAACACTCTGAATCCCGCATAATTCGAGTGCTCCAGCAATATTTCTACCAACGTCGACTCCGTCTACAACAGGCATTCTCTCACTAACTGTGATAAGAGCCATTGATGAGTTTTCCAGATCTACTTCTCTGATGGTTCATAATGTTGGTGGAGAGATCAAACAAGAACCAGATTCATCTTCTTCTTTGTCATTGAACCAGATTCATTTTCTGAGGGTGACGTGGTAGGGACGTGGCTGGACTTGTAGGCGATGGGCTGAAAGAATCGATCACGTGCGAGGCAAGTGAGTTTCAGCCTGATCGGGCCAAAAATTGTCCTATGGAGCATGTACTAATCCACAAAGTGTCCTAAAATTAAAGACCTGCAAATTTGTATCATGAATCCCTACTACCCCATAAATTATTGTCCTTAAAAAGTCTCTAACTCCTTTTAATTTATACCAAATCATAAGGTATTGTTGAATTGAACTAACTTTAAGGTGTACTCCCTCCGTAATTGAAAAAATGTAATGTTTACTGTTTGCGCGGAGTTTAAGAAAAGCTGGTAAAGTGAAAGTTAGTGGGGTAAAAGTTAGGATGTAGGGGTAGTGAGATAATAACAAAAAAACAGTGTAATGACAAAAAAGAGGTGGTATTGACCAAAAAAGTAAGAATAAAGTTGTTGAGATGATAAAAAGGTAGAAATAAAGTTGATGTGATGTGGGATCCTAAATGACATATTGTTGTAAATAGAGAGGAATATTTAGAGTATAAAAGTCCATAAAGTGAAACATTACATTATTTCAATTACAGTATTTTTGGGCAAATATTACACTTTTTCAATTACAGAGAGAGAATAATATTAGGAAAAAACAAAAAATATGACAATTTTTTTTAAGGCGGACACATGCTATGCAGATGCGCGAGGTGCACGGCCCCTATACCTGCATGTCGAAATAGTGCAACTAATGGTACTTGAGTTTTGTGTTGATATTTGATTTATCTTTCCAATTACTACATTATTTTCTTCATTAGTTAAATCATCTCAAAAGTGTGTGTTAATGTATAAATACATTAGCAAACGTACATATAAAACGTGTACGCGTGGCGTGACCACAAAAGTTAACCAAAAATGAACTACTAATATATATAGTGTTCAGATGAAAAGGAAATTGGAAAAGAGTGAATATGCATATTCTTAAACTTGCATTTACGGCAGCTATATATAAAAAAATATAATTAAAATGCGAGCAATGCGGTTTCTGATAATTGACCTAAGTTCAATTAATTAATATAAATTAAGATGAGTAGCAGATAAGACAAGCAGACAAAACAAAATCAAGGGACAAAGAGGGTCATCTCACATCTGTACTAAATCAAGGCTGTAAACATCAACCTAATTACCTCAAATCTTTCCATTTGTTTTGTAATGTAGTATATAATTGAATTATTATTATTATTATTATTAGTATATTATATGATTAACTGAAAAGTCGAGAACAAAGTCGAGGTGAAAGTGTTAGAAGTTGGATTTGGTTGACTAGTTAATAATGTTGGGGGCTCGAGTAGAGCAGCTAATAAATTAGTATAAATCATGTACCTAATCCAACATACACATGCCGTTTTGATTTGAATCTAAAACAATCTTGTTCCTTTTTATGCAGTAAAGTGGTTACGCATACAGATACATATAATATGCATATATCATGCAAAGAGTGTGTGTGTGTGTGTGTGTGTGTGTGAGAACAGAATAATGAAGCGGCCTTTTACTGTGCGAAATATGTCATTGGTTAAAATGGTGAAGTGGTTAGGTTAGCCATCTAAACGTCAATAACTTGCACGACTTGGTAAGCAAATGCTTTTTTCCCCTCTCTATTGCTTCATATATATTCTACATTATTAATTACGTATGTGTGCAAATCCATAAATCACCAAAGTTCACTATTTTACAGGTTATTTGGCCTTAATTTTATAAACAATAAAACTTAAGAGCTTTAATGGCGTGCTCTTTGTGTCTTTACAATTTCACTGCATACAAACTACTCCTTCCTATTCAATTTATTTGTCACCCTAAGCATTTGTACAATTATTAATAAAAATAATTTTACCCAAATTAACCCTAATAAATGATAAAATTGTTCTTAATGACAAACATTATCAGATAAATCAAAGAAGAAAGGCAATTTTATAATCTAATGAGATATATGTAATGAGAACAAACATAGTGAAAATAATCAATGAAAGAGAGTAAGCAATATTGGTCCGAGATTAACCGATAAATAAAAAGTAAATGTTAAGGAAAACAAAAAAACGACAAATTAATTAAAAAAAATTGAGGGAGTATTACATAATTCAAACTAGGAAAATTTGGTGCATAATTTAGTAAGATCTTGGATTTCATTTTGAATTCGATTATGTAATACTCCCTCAATTCAATATTTTGCTTGTAGTCACTTGAAGAAGATCACCAAACACCAATTTTGTTGGGTATGCTTCGATACATCGCTATTTAAGTACAATTGTAGTTGGGGTTAAACCTAAACCAAGAGTTGTTGAAACCTAAACATAGCGAGGAACCAATATTTTTGCCAGGTTGCAATTATCTTAAATTATTTTGTCACACATCCTTTACCAAACTGTAACTACTCATGCCCCACCAATTCAAGTTTCACTCTTATAACACCCCCACTCTCTCTCTCCCTCCCTCCCTCCCTCCTCCAAACAATCCTTGATCAACTCAACTCATCTCAGTTTTAACAAATTCAACAACACAATCAAATTCTCAACCCTTGAACCAATGAATTGCAGGATGCTGAGGCCTGCCTTAATCTTCTCTCTCCTCTTCTCTCTCTACATATCCTCATGCCATGCCCAATCATCTTGCGCCAACTACAAGTTTGCCGCCAACAAGTTTTCAGCCACTGCGCCGATCTCCCCTACCTCAACTCGTTCCTCCACTGGAACTACGAGGAATCCACCAAAACAGTTAAAATCGGGTACCGGCATGCGGCGGTCTCAGCATCTAGATGGGTGGCGTGGGCGATCAATCCGAGCGGCAAAGGAATGATCGGAGCGCAGGCGCTCGTGGCTTTCCAGAAATCCGACGGCAGCATCAGAGCCTACACGGCGCCGGTGACTGACTACCGGACTCGATTGGCAGAGGGAGATTTGAGTTTTCCGGTTTCCGACCTTTCCGGCAACTTATGCGGGGAATGAGTACACCATTTTTGCGACTCTGAAGCTCGATAATGTGAGTTCTGCGGTGAACCATGTTTGGCAGGAAGGCCCCGTTTTCCGGTGATTCTCCGGCCATGCATGCCACTACCCGGCGTCAATGTTCAGTCGTCCGGGAACTTGAATCTTCTCTCCGGACAGACGGGGAAAACGGTCAGGAGCAGCAGTGGGACTCCAGGACCAAGAAAAAGAATGTGAGTTTTATTTATTTATTTATTTATTTTATAATTTAATTTATGTTTAGTTTTATTAAGGCAACTTCCTTTTCTTTTTATTTTCTTTCCATGCTCTGGCTTATGACGTCTTGTGCTAGATGTGGTCCTAGGATTGAGTTTATGCACTCCTCTCTCTCTCTCTCTCTCTCTCTCTCTCTCTCTTTCTCTCTCTCTCTCCCCCCTGTGTATGTATATATGTTGTTGTTAGTCAGCTAGCTACTCCGTAGAAGATTATGGACCTTATTACCATTAATGCATGTGATTACTGATTAGAGGATCATTACCATTAATATAAGGTTCCACATTTGGGTGATTCTAGGATGTGTGATCAGGGGATAAAGATCAGTTTTTATCTAAAATAAATATGGAATTTTATTGTTACATAGTGAGTTGAATAGAGAAAGAAACAGAGATTATGAACGTAACTGCAGAACAGAGGAGGTGGTAGATATTTTTGAGCTCTCAATATCAGAACTTGAAGCACCTTTAGCACGATTCAATTGAATTGTCTGTGAAAAACTTATAAGTATTTTGATGAACTCATTCAATTAGATGGGTGATAAATCAAATCATCAAAATATTTGGGCTACAGAAATTTACCCCTCCTATCCTTATGGGCCTCGCTCCGCCACTGACTCTGATCATCACCTACTCTTAAGTAGGTGACGAATTATATCTTAAGTTAATCTATTCATAATAAAACGTGTATGTGATTTAATTTGAAACATTGCATCAGATTCACGGAGTGCTGAATGCAGTGAGTTGGGGGATCCTATTGCCAATTGGTGCTATATTCGCAAGGTACCTAAGAGTTTTTCACGTCGGCCGACCCAGCATGGTTTTACCTTCATGCCCTTTGCCAAAGCTCCGCCTACATTACCGGAGTTGCAGGCTGGGTTACCGGCCTCCGACTTGGCAGCCAGTCTGCCGGAATCAAATACACTGCCCACCGGATCATTGGCATTGTCATCTTTTGTCTAGCAACTCTTCAGGTATAATGAAATTCTTTCATCCTAATTTCACACACACTCACACACACACAGATCGATGATCATAATAACGAGGATGTATTTTTCGGAAGCAGGTATCTGCATTACTTCTAAGGCCGAAAAAGGAGCACAAATTGAGACTCTACTGGAACATCTACCACCATTTCATTGGATACTCTGTTATAGTCCTCAGCATCATCAACATTTTCAAGGGGCTTCAACATTTTAGATCCTGACCACAAATGGAGGAGAGCCTACATTGGGGTCTTGATAGGTCTGGCTGCTCTTGCTGCCACTCTCGAAATCTTACTTGGTTTGTCGTTCTGAAGAGGAAAAAATCGAAACCGCCCCAACAAGATGTCGAATGAGAACCATGGTTACAATGGATATGGGGCAGGTACGCAGAATAGGGTATGAAGGACATATTTGGTTTGTAAAGTTTGTTCTATTTGGCTCTTCTTGTTTTTTTTGAACCCAGCTTTTGAGGTTTCCATGTTTTTTCTGCTCCTTGTTCTCAGTTTTTTATGTAGGGATTGTGTTGGATAGTTTATATATGTTGATTAATTTATATGGTGCATACTATAAATTTTCTTATCCCTTCTCTCAATTTTTACAAGAAAAACAGAGTCCATAGGAGAGCTTCATGCCATAACGAAGCAGCTTAGCCTTTCATAAAAGTTGCAGAAAAATTTTAGTACAAATTGATTTGTATAATTTTATGAAATATAAAAATCATATGGCTTTAGGCTTCATCCAATATGAAGAATAAGAAAATACACATAGTTTCATCAGCTCAACAGGGCTCACCTTTATAGTAATGCTGCTCTATTCTGATTGTTTGAGAGCATCAACAAATGAATCCTTTAGAAACCCATTTGAAGCAGCTACACGCTGAGCAGTGATATCGAATTCCTTGCCGTTGCTGTAACAGGAAAGTATATCAGCAAAAATTTTCGTTTCATTTTCTCGTATTTTTCATTTGGAAGTAATCAGTTTGTGTTGGCTGCTACCACTTCCGGCAAAATATGCATCAATATTCATTTATATTTTGCCAATGGTGGCCCCTGTTGGCAACTTCAGGAACTAGAACAGTTTTCATGGCTAGAAAAGAAAAGATCTGCTACAGTTCGGTGCCCAAAAACAATTTACTCTTGTTTTTTAGGAATACGAAGGAATGCTACTTACGGATCAAATACAAGCCCTCCAGCTTCAGTTTACAATTACAACTCCCGCTGCTATATCCCTGAAATAATGATATAAACAGACTTTTTAGTAACATGTGACACATCCTTGAAAAAGTCCTAGTAACACATGAGATCATATCTTTGTTAAAAGAATTTAGAATCTTACCAACAGCCTCCAAAAACCTACTTCATAGAACAGATCAAGCCTTCCACATGCAACTCCACACAGATTTAATGCACAAGAGCCACTCATTCGAAGGGACCTAACCTAAATAACAGAGAGCCCGTTGCTTTAGCCATTTACCAGCATTACCAAAAATTTTGCTGAAAATGACCATTACAAGACTGCTAATGGTTTACCTTGAACAGTAAGCTATTGATCCTATTTGTGGATGAATCCAAGGTGGCCTTGTCACGCTTGGTACCGACCTGCCATCATAGTATAGACAAATTTGATGGGTTTTTCAAATGCAAAAAGTACATCAACAAAGACAGAATAAAGTGATAAGTGACATAATCCAGCAAGTAAAAATGACGGAAGATAGACCAGAATCTGAGTGCTTCATAGTTCCTTCACCAAATAATAGCATGCACACAATATTTCAGTCTATCAATCAAGAATTGTTCTGCAATCTGTATAGCTGAGTACCTCCGTGGCAAGTAGGGACTTTACGAGCTCATTTTGTGAAGATGCTGCATATTCAAAATATGATGGCGGATCACACAGACCATAAAATGGACGTGTCCTTAAAAAAACATCTAAAAGGGGTATCAATTTACCTTTAATGGATTTTCCATTGAGAAAAGCACCTTTTCCACGAATTGCAGTAAAAAGCTGCATATCGGAAGAATGTAAGACATAGCTTAGTGAATAAAAACTCTGCTGAAACAGCAATCTATTTCGTATATGCTCTTATACCAACATGCAGTAAAGACCAGCATGAATTGAACGGCTAATTACACAGCATAATTCAATTTATCAAAGATAATATGAGCTGTACAAAGAGTAGTGAGTGGAATACTTCGAGCATGATGAGAGTAGCTATGATTAGAAATTTAAGAGAACTCTCAGATTATCAATTTCTGAAAATTCCATATTCAATATAGACATTGCAATCAGTGTATTGTTTAGCAGCTGTACAATTTTACCTCATCCATTATCGGATTGTAGACGACACCAACTGTAGGAATCCGTCCAATTGTGAGTCCAATAGATACACATACAAATGGAAACCTGCAATTGGCCGCATTTAAACTACTATAAGCAAATTTTTGAAGCACTTTTCCCAATAATATACAAATGAAATGGATATAACACTTGCCCATGGACAAAGTTAGTCGTTCCATCCAGCGGATCAACAATCCAAGTTGGTTCATCCGTCAACTCAGTAGCACCACAAGCAGCAGTTGTTTCTTCCCCAATGAACTAAAGATTAACAGCTATGATGTCAGAGTTGCAAATGTAATGAAGAAAACAAAACTAAAAAATGTCAAGGAAATACCCTTGACATTGCTCCAACACAGGATACAAAACCAAAACGCAGAGTTAACCTTATGGTCAGGGTATTCCTGTTTTAGAGAGTTGAATATGAGTTCTTCACATGCCTTGTCAGTCTCCGTGACCAAATCAACCTACGCCCGTAGAAAGAAATGGGTTACAGACACAAACCTGAATATAGCAATACTAAAAAGCTATTAAGAGAACCCCATCTCAGTTGTATTCGCTTTAACAATTTTAACATTGAAACTATACTGCCAAACAACCTCTCCTCTGATTTATTGTCTCTCAATAGGTAGGCTGCCTCATCATAGAAGGCGGCAAAACGATTAAGACTGAGCTCTCAAAGTTGCTAGTCAATACTTTAGCATCACATGACAATAAATAAAGTTCCCCTAATCTTCGGAAACACGCCAGTTATGGAGAGAAGACAGAGTAAAGAAGCTGTTTTAAGCTTTAACCATCAATAAACAGATTAGCTTAGTTTACAACTACACAATTCTTTCATGAATAAAGCTGTTGAGTCCAATCATAACATTCCTTGCACAAGTTGTCCCCATTATAAGACTAGAGCTTGTCTAAAGCAAATAATTTACATTCCCAATTCATAGAAAATTTCAGAATGTAGTCAATCTCATAGTCTAAAAGAAGTGATTGCAACAGAACAAGTTATTCAAGATTCAACTCGGTTACCAATTTTTCTCCAGAAAATCTAAAGCCTGATTTGAGAAACAATTAATAAAATCATTAAACAAACGAATACTTTACCAGGCCTTTGTGCTCGACATGCTTTGTCTCATAGAAGCCATGACGAATTATCTGCAACCCAATTGAATTTTGAAGTAATTAGACAAATAAAAAAGCAAAATAGACAATGCCAGAAAACAATAATAGGAATTAGACAGAAACGAACCTCTCCAGCTTTCTTGGCAGCTTCTATCGCCTTGGCCAAGAAATCCTCCACGGAACCTGAAATCCAACAAAACCATCAACAAAAGTATAGAATTTCACAAAAACAGACATTGTGCACATAAAGAGTGTGAGTGCGCGCGGGAATTCGTAGAGAGATGATGTTAGGGGGCACGCCTTTTCTGCCATTTTGTTTTTCTTTCTGAAGATTTTGAGGCGATGTGAATTTGATGGTTAGAGCTTCTTCTTCTATTTTACGCAGCAAATACTGATATATTTATTACAGATCCCGAAAATTGATACACACAAAAATTTCCGACTCAAATTGTTATTGGTAAACGACAGTAAATTTGAAAGTGACGCTTTGGAAACTTATTCCTAACCGTTTCGCTTACGGCGTTATTATTTATGGGGATTAGAAATTGCTGCTTCATTTTTGTTGTAAGAAGTTTGTTTGGATTCCATTGATTTAGGAGTATGTGTTTTTTACCATAAAATTGGATATTGACTTTCCTTAAAAAATCGCTTAAACCCCCAGTTAGACTGAAACATAAATACGAATATTTTTTTTTTTTGCCCCTTCTTGAGTGATAGATAAGTTTCCGAGCCCAACTTTTCCAAACAAAAAAGGAAAAATACAGTTCCTTTATATACACGGAATATGCCGATATCCTATTTTCTTATCCGAATCTTTTTCTTTTTTTTTTTTTTTCTTGACGCAGTTATTCAAACAACTCGCAAGAGAAACTTTGAGAAAGCAGCCATCGTAAAATAAGTTGGAGAAATGTAATCTTAAGTTCTCATTGATTAACTAGAATCAAAACGAAGAATATCTAAAAGTTAAGGGTGGCCATTTATCATGCCACATGCTAATAGAGTCAAAAGAGTTTTTGCTAATATAGTTAATTCATGTGCTGCTCCAAAATTCTTCAGCCAAAACACTCTCAATTCTTGTCATCCGCTATTGTCATAACCGCAAGTATGGAGTTGGTACAAGCCTCCGCTGGTTACAAATTATCCTCAATACATTGATAAATTTCATGCATGAGGACCTTTAGCTCGCCAAACAAAATATAAACAAATTTTAACCATTGATAAAAGAAGTTGTTGACTCCATCACTTTCTATCTTTATCATTTAAATCATCATTCGTTTTAATTCTCATGTTGAAAAAAAATGAGACACTCATCGTAGAATAGATAAATATTTCACTTCCATTTTAAAATTCTCTTTAATTTTCAGTGTCGAAAAGCAACGAGTCACTCGTTGTAAATAGGATATAATATCTTTTATGGAAAGAGCAGAATCTTCAAAAGTTCTTACAACAATAAAATATTACCGTCGATTGATCATATAGAAGTCCACAAATATGAGTGCGTGTGGTGTGGTACATGAGAGACCAATTACGTGACAATTCCAACAGATTCATGTCATTATTAATTAGAAATTATACAGAGCGAAAATACAACATACAAAAAAATATGGATGGACCCAAAGATTTAGAGCACTCCCTAAGAGATTCTCATAGTTCACAACAATTCTGTACGGGAAAGAGAGAAGGAAAGAAATATCACAACTAGATTTACTGGTACAACACAGCCATCGCCATCTCCATCGCCATCGCAGCAACTAGTACACTAAACAAGAGCTGAATTCATGGCCGATCTTTGGGCTCAAGTGCAGCAATTTCTTTCACAACTTGCGCCTTATCTGCCTCGAACTGCTCGTCCTCTGCAACAAGGTAACGAAATTTAGGAATACAGACAATACTGCTAACAATAACATTCAAATTAACTATGTGCTTGACCCTCAAAAAAAAAACAACTATTTGCTTATATCGGTTCCTCATTTTACCTTTTTTCTGTCTTAAAATCAGCAAAAAAGGCGAAGGAGTTTGCTTCTGTTTGGTGACAAGAATACCAACTATATCTGCAGGTTTGTTCTGATTGGCTGCAAATAACTGCATATATTTGTGTTGTCAGAAATATAAAGTCTATGAGTGATTGAAGCATTCCTCTATGCACAAGGTCAGGCAGGAAATATATAAGTGTACCTTGAAAACATGGAACGCTTCGATCTGTATGCTCTTGCTAGACTCCTGGGATTAGACAACAGTTAAACAGCAGGGTTCAGAATGAAGTTCAAGAGGGAATTTTGAATATGGTAATTTCAGTAAACATCCCCAATAATAATAATAATAATAATAATAATAATAATAATAATAATAATAATAATAATAATAATAATAATAATAATAATAATAATAATAATAATAATAATAATAATAATAATAATAATAATAATAATAATAATAATAATAATAATAAGCTCTTACATATTAGTATGAGTATGGTCTGTTTGTATTCGGCCATTCTGACCTTATTATGGTGTATTTAGTTTCTTAACATGCATACATTTGCCATGCACAAACCCATCTATATTTTCAATTCCTCTTCTCCTTATTTTTCAAACTTCTCCAGTCATTTACATGGGAAAGGAGTCGGACTGAATCAAAAAGCCAAGAAAGTAACATACCCTCAGAAGATTCATGAGGATCCTCAAGTTCTCCCTTGAGCTAACGTATCGCGTCATTACAGCCGAATTTGAACGATCCAGCAAGATATCACCCAAGAGCTGAAAGGTGAGCATCAAGAGTCAGACTTATAGTAAACCGTACAGAAATAACTGTGTATGTAGACCTATCAAAGGATAAGAAATGAGCAGTTCTTTTTATTTGCACCGTCAATTGTTTTCATTTTTTTCATACTTCTACCAGTAGAAAGTGGTGGTAAATAATGCCCAAAAATGCTGAAAAGGAGATCATGGAGACACATTACCTTGACAGCCTGCCTCCTAGTGATGTAGTTAGTAGATTCTAGTAACTTTGAGTTGTACTCTGCAAAGAACTATATATAAAGACAGAAACAAAAATATGGGTGTCACTAATCAGAAGTTGAGCTCAGACTCCAAGGAACAAAATTGTTAAATTCAAGTACGGGACACAAGAGAACATATTATCATGCATCGGAGGTTCTTGAAGTAGTAATAAGCATAATGTGCAACAGTCTGCAGAAACAATTTCCAAAAAAAGCTCCACGAATCAATGCAGGAAATAAGCAGCACAAAAAGTGTTTTAACTAATCTAGTTTCAGAAGCAGCAAGTACTTACCCAGTCATAATTCTTAGAAAGAAAACTCAGCTACTGTTGACTTGTGCCTAGTCAACAATTCCTGCAATAAGATGTCAATCCTGTTAGGTGAACTTCGATGTCAGTACACATACCAAAAGAGCCACACACAAAAATAACAACAAATAAAATATGATTAAGGAGCACAATCAAGACTCGCATATCCCATGTGAGCAGCTTACATCAAAAGTGCCTTAAAGAAGGGTTTCACAAAACGGTTCTTTAAATACATCAATTAGGTGTATTGGGCATTTATTAACCCCTTTATGTAAGAGCCCAAGTAGCACGATGCAGTGTCCTAAAAGATAATGCTTTATGTAAGAGCCAAAGAAGATAGACCAAAGTTTCCTAAAAAAATGAAACTACCCGGCTTAAGCTCCAAGTCCCACTTCTCATTAATCATAAGTGCACTTCTCCATTACCATCCATAGCATATCCGAAAATAATAATGATCCAGCAAATGTTAGGTATGTTATGGAAGATATTTTCAGCTAAATACATTTTGAGTACAATGCCTAACGAGGGAAGTATGTTATTTAAGACTAACTATTTATTAACCTTCTCGTAACAATCAGTAGACCAGCCAACGACTATTCAACTACTAAGCACAGATAATCCAACAAAGAGGACAAACCAACATACTACAATAGAAAAAAGGAAGAGCGTACAAAGTAGTTTGCTAGTTCAGAATAGAACACCTAACCTTGAAAGTAGCAGCAGCATCAGATGCAATGTCAAAATTTGGAAGTTGAATGAAGTCAAAAAATTTCTTCATATGCTTCTGATTCCAAAACATACCTATAGAGGTAAGGAGTTTCTATAATTACAATAACACTAATTTTCATATGCAGCACTTCTGCACTGGAGTTGCACTAAAGGAAACAAAAGCATACAATGTAGTCAATGACTGTAAATATGAATGAATGGCCAATAGTTGGAGTAGCCACTATAGTTGAAGATACATCAAGACACTAACATAGCAAAATAACACAGTTTTTATGGTAGAAAATTCTAACGTTGTGGTGGCATCTAAGACATGAAGAAACAACCAATGGAGGTTACATATTGCTTTTCCTTAAAATTTGTGACACAAACAAAAATGTCAAAGAGCATAACTATTGAGTGAGCCACTTACTTTGCAACACTTTGGTGGCGTATGCATTCCCTCAGCATTGCCGCCATAGTGTAAAGCCAGATCTGTGTTCTCATAACTAGAGGCAAACAGCATACAAGTCATTAAATTGCAAAAGAGAACATCTTAGAGACCTCTCATATGTAAGCAATTTCACAATAATCAGTTTAAACCCCAATTCAAATTGCAGCCTGGGAATATAAGATATATTGTCAAATAATCCAGAATCTACGCAAATTCTTTATCCTACCATACCCTGCTATCAAGATATCCATGAGATCTATGTTCTTTTCCAAGTAATCACACGCAATCAACTTTGACTGAACTTGTTGCCTCTGCAGATTTGCAACAACTTGAGTTGCATCTTTGCGGGTCTGCAAATTGCCTTATCAGTCAACACAACTATCCCTTCAAATCTCATGATAAACAATTAGATTCAACGACTATAAATTAGAACAATTTATACACCAGGAACTAGAGTACTCTTTTTAAAATTGTGCTCCTACGATAGATCCATTCAATTCAACCATAAAGCAAAATGCACAAGTAATAGTTCTGATAATTTGTAGCAACCAAAATAGGGATTTACCCTACAAGTACCTCTAAATTCAACTTCGGCAGACATGTAATTACAAGGCGAAGAGTGTTCTCTCTGAAGAAACTCCTGAGTCAACTGGGCACAGGGCTTCTGCTACTGGCTCAGATTCACTGTCCCCATAAAGAACTTGTTTCAATTCTCTCAAAAGTTTGCTCAGCTCCATCATCTACACAGGAGAATGAGCAAAAGACAGAAACATAATAAGCGAAAAAGATTGTACAATCGTCTACTCCACTGTGTTCAATTGCTACCGTACAATACCATACAGCACACATTATAGACAAAACAAGCTAATCAACTATATTATCAACTACAGAGATGTCCACAAAGTCATTAAGATCCTCACATAGAAAAGTATATGCACCCCAATCATCAAGTATGTTAACAATAGATTAGCAGGTGAAACAGTAGCGTTAATAAAAACATTATAACAATAACAGCAAAACAATATTGATTGAGTAGCATCCGCAATTCAATAACTAGCTAACAACAAAAAGTTGACTTGTATCCACATTCAACGACAATGTCAAACTACAAGCACCACCAGATCAACCAAAGCAAAACGAAAAAATACGCATAAGAATAGTAAACGGCAAAAACCTTCTCGTCTCGCTTGCTCTCCTTAGTATCAGGGGCGCCGAGATCAGCAAAGATGAGTAGATCGCGCGTCTGCCGCACCAAATCGGCCGGGGTCCTCGGCTTGGACTTGAATAGACTCTTCATTTTAGCGTTATCAGCACCCGCGTCGGTAGTATCCGGCAGCGGAAGCCTCCGGACAATCGACTGCGACGCCGGTGGCCGTTGCGGCGGCGGCGGTTTGCCGCCGGATGATAGACAGCCTCCTATGTTGAAAAATCGTTAAATCCCCCCAAAAATTTAGCCTTGAAGTTAGGACGAGTTTGTCGATCTTAAGCGAATGGTTGGCGTTGAGATTCACCTGAAGCTGATTTTTCGGGCTGTATCTTAACAGAATATATCGGCTTTTGGGATGAGATGAGATGAGAAGGAGGAATTTGTGGGGGTTTTGAAATTTTATTTATATATGTCGAGTGTCATCACAGATCTTGTCGATTGGATGCCTTACCGGTTTACCCTCTCTCTCCATGTGACTGTGGCATTATTATTTTATTATTATGTTCACTTTATTTTACAAAATCCTTAACTTCCTGTTCTTCCTTTTTTTTTAAGAAGAAAATGAGTAGTGATAAATTTTAATGTAATTTTGAGAGATATTAATATATCAATAAGTTAATAATTTATTAATTAAATAAGTAATTTTTTAATTTTAATAAATATACTTTATATAAAGATTATGAATAGAAATAAATTATTTTCCTCCGTTCATGAATCATATCTCTATTTGGATTCCGATACGGAAAATAAGAAAGTTGATAAAATTGTTTTGAATGGGATAAAAGTTAGAATGTATGGGTAGTAGGATAATGACAAAAAAAAAATGATAATGACAAAAAAATGTGGTATTGACCAAAAAGTGGGAATAAAGTTGTTGTGATGTCCAAAAAGTAGGAATAAAGTTATTGTGAGGTGGGACCACCAATGACAAAGGATAATAAATAAAGGAAAAGTAGAAAGGTATGGTTGTATAAAAAGGTAAGTAGGGATTTGATTCTTGGACAAAAAAATATGGGTAAGAAAGTGATGAGTAATAGTGATGACACGGGTTTTAAGAAAGTGATGAGTAATAGTGGATAATAGTGGGTATTATTATGAGTGGAGTAAGAGTCTCACAATAAATGTGAGTAGAGTAGTAAAAAATACTCCCTCTGTACACGAAAAAATGTCCTACTTATCACATTTAAAGTGTACACTAAAAATGCCCCAATTTACTTTATGAACTTATATACCCTAAAGAATCTCATTTTATCTACACTATTTGTCATTGATGGACCTACCTTCCAAAAATTTTATCACTACCTTTTTGTCAATACCATTACCTTAATGTCAATACTACTACCCCTACTATTTAACTTTTACCCCACTCACAACAATTTTACCAGCTTTCTTAATCCCCGTGTCCAGTCGCCATCGGGGTATTTTTTCGCTTACGGAGGGAGTATAAAGTTAAATATAATGTATTATGTGTGTCCTACACTATAAATGGAAGTGACAACCATTTCGTGGACGGACTTAAATGACAAAAGTGACAACCATTTCGTGAACAGATGGAGTAAATTTTGATGAAGAACTAGACAACCAATATTTTGGATATAATTAGAAAAGATAGATATAAAATCCACTTAAATTTAAATTTCAAGAAAAATTAATAACAATAGATCATATTTTAACAAATTATAATGAAGAATTATTAATTTACAATATTAATGGCATCTATACGTATAAAGGTAATCTCTTAAAAAATATTATATATATTATTATTATCTTGTCGAAATTAATAATTTTTATAAGGATCTAAATCAAAATCAGAGAAATTTATTATATTAGAGAGTTTATTAATTTATAAAATATTAAATTATAGAGGTGTTACTGTATTTGGTTCTCTTGAAATAAACCGGACGAATTGATCATTATACCAGTTCAGTTTTTTTTTAATTTTTTTTACAATTATATCCCTATTTTTATTTCCCTCGATAATCACTTATTTTTCACAGTAATCTTCTCCATAATAATTTTCTGCCTTTTTATATTTTCCTCCACACAATCAAAGAAATAATTTCCTAAATTAATTACATATTTATTATAGAAACAGGTTTTTTAATTAACTAAGATAACACAATTAATATTAGATTAAATCAATTTAATATATTCCAACTGTTAGCCTATATTAAACAAATGAAAATAGATTAAATATACCTATAGATTTAATATTGAAACAATTTAATTTCTCAATTAATACTATATATTATCATAATTAAAATTAGTTTAATTTGATTTCGAAAAATAAATTGAATTTCTACCACATTACTTCATATTTTAATTGAATTTATTTCGAATTAATTAAGACAAACTCACATCATAGTATGTTCAGTTAGCTAGGAATTTCGTTGGACTTCATTATGTGCAGTTATATTGCAATCGAATTTGTGTGAAGAAGCAATATGATTCATTGTATGATGTTCATAAGGATTACATATATAGGAATGAACATTTTATTCATATTTACGTTTTAAGTAAATTCAAAGTTAAAATATACATAATAAGGATATGAATTTAATTATTTAATGGTTTTGCTTGAAAATTAAGATAATTATTTGGTTAGGGCTGGATTGGAGCAAGAAATTTGAAATACAAATAAATAAGTAAATATACGAATTTAATTATTTACTAATTTTTTAAAAATAATTATTTGGTTAGAGTGTGGATGGGAGCAAGAAATTCAAAATTAAAGTAAATAAAATAGAGATATTGATTTAATGTTTTAAAACCTTCCCAGATATGTAAATTCTTAATTTAATGGAAATTAAATATAATAAAAGAAAGACAAGTCTCTCTTATAATTTATGGACAATATTAAAATTTGGATAATAAAATCAATCACAAAATCAATTTATTTAATAAACCAATATCTGAATTTTGAATTTTAAAAGTTGAATAAATTTTCAATCTTAGAATGTAATTAGTACCAAAGGGGGTATATTGAACCCACCCGATGGCCAAATTTCATTTCCCGAAGAAAATCGTTTGCTTATTCAACGTGGTTTCAAATATAATGGGAGATAAATTTTAAAAATAGTCATAATGAAAATTAAATATAAATTTCGGCTCATTTTCTTCAAAAATATAAATTTTTGGTCATTTTTATCAAGAGCAGGTCGGGTCTGACACGGGTTGATGCGGATTGGTTCTGGTCTGGTATGAGGCATTTGGTACATTTAGTTAGAGCTGTCTAAACGATACGGGTAGGGTACCCTACCCGAAAATATCGGGTATGTGATCTCAATTTTTTCAAAAATTTGATATCCTATCCCGATCCTATATTAAATATTGGGTACCCAAATATTCGAGCGGATAATCCCGATCAGATATTAGGGTACCATAATTATCCGAGCATTAGTTCAAATCTAAATTATAACACATTAACACGGTTAAATTTATCGCAAATTACAATAACTATAACAATCAATTGATAAAAAAATAAATTAATAAAAAGACGTAACAATACGTCAATGAATATATTATATTAATAGAATAAATAAGAACCTTAAAACCTCATGCAATCATGCACTATATCGCAAAGCAGAAACTATATCTCAATTCTCAAGAACCTACTGCGCATGGCACATACATATACATATGAATCATATGATTTGATAAATATGTATTTATATATTTTTTAACAAGAATAGTGATAGTCTTTGTATACTAAATCAACTGGAAACCTAACCTGTAAAGCAATAACGGCGTCGGCAGTACAATAAAGTTTTTATACCATACTTTATGTTTAGTCGAGAGAGAGTTTCATATATTAATATTAGAGAAACTACCATATATATAAGAGAAACTAGGGTTTAGCTGTATAATATAATAGATTTATAATATATACTCTCTCCGTCCACGAATCAAATACCTACTCACCCATATTTTTTTGTCCACAAATCAAATAACTACTTATTTTTTTGTACAACCATACCCTTCTACTTTTCATTTATTTACTACCCTTTGCCATTGATGGCCCCACATTCCAACAACTTTATTGCTACTTTTTTTATCATCATAACAATTTTATTCCTACTTTTTGGTCAATACCACCATTTTTTTGTCAATACCATTGTTTTTTTGTCATTACCCTACTACCCCTATATTCCAACTTTTACCCACTCAAAAATAACTTTATCAATTTTCTTAATCTCCGTGCCGGAATCTAAATGGGTATTTGATTTGTGGACGGAGGGAGTATATGAATAAATATAATATATTAAATTAAAAATTTGGGTTTACTTGGGTACCCGTATCGGGTATATCCGATACCCGAAATTTTTAAATTCTCATCCCGTATCCCGACCCTTTTACTGAACATGTCGGTAACGGGTGCCCAATACCCGTCGGGTTTCGGGTCAGTACAACACTAACCGATTACCCGCTACCCATTTAGAGAACCCTACATTTAGTACAAATTTAGTCTTATTAGTACCAATTATTTCACAAAGACTGATTTAACCTAATTAAACAAATACTACTTTCAACTGTTATATTCTATTTAGACTTCGAACTTACTTTTGGTTTGTAAACTTAAATTAACAAGCAATCAAAAAAACAATCAAATAGCAAACAAAAGTAATTAAAGATTCCAAATAAAATAAAGATATCCTAAGGCTTCGATTTCAATGGACAATTAAAATTCAAATCTCAATTAATCAATCAATTAAACACTGGGACTCGACTCTTCTTAGAACAATCACAAAGATAGTTTAAACCTACTCTCGTAGCGAAGAAACTGTTGATCACATGCAAGGGTTTTCGTTCCCGACAAACATCATATGCATGCAACTCCAAAAAGACCCTAAGATTAAAGCTTTCACACAAGGCTCGTCCCCTCCCGACTATTTTGTAATGTGTGTCCTATGTTCCAGTTCATGTATTAATCTTCATATCCCGACTATTAAATTAACACAACTAATTATGCTAAATTGGTAATCATTCAACTAGCATGCAAAAACAAATCAAGAACATAAGAAAGAAGAGAAGGTCGTAATTGATTAATTGATTAAGAATCAAAGATTAAACTATCCATCTACTCTCTAACCCTAGGATACAAGAAATTAGCTACCCATACTTACAACAAAACACACAATCAAAAGAAAATAAATCATAATCAATAAATAAGAAAAACCGTAGTTGAAACAAATCTCGTCTTGAATTCTTTAACAAGTCTTCAAAACTTCAAGACAAAGCTAAAAGAAAATAAAAACTAAGAGTAGTAATATAAAGATGTAAGATGGCGTGTCTAGAGTGTTTTGGAGTATATATATATATATATATATGGAGAAAACAAGGTTGTATCCTAGTAGGAGTAAGAAATAATCAAAATAGGAGAAAATAACTAAAAATAGGATAAATTTAGAAAATTCACGTGCTGTCCGCGTGTATATTGGGCCAGCGCGCAATGTTTTTGTTTTGGCCCGTGCTCCTTCGTTATAACTCCGATTTTGGATCCGTTTTCACCTATAAACTCCTATGAAACTGTACTTTTATCCTATCTTGCTCTATTTGCATAAGATTAACTCCAAATTTCTGCAAAAGTAAACAAAGTATGAACGAGCATCATATTTCACAAATAAACAATATTTAAGCAACAAAACTCATCACAAACATGGTTTCTCAATACAAATTGACATCAAATAAACTTATAAAAATTAGAAAATTCATGTTTATCAGGTTTCGGGTCAGTAAACACTACCGGATTACCCACTACCCATTTAGACAACACTACATTTAGTACAAATTTAGTCTTATTAGACTATCTGCACCAGGGTCTCGAGCGGTGTCTCGAGACAGCGCCGGTGACGAGACACGCCGGTGCAGAAGCCATCGTCTCGAGACTGTCTCGTCGACTCGGGACAGTCTCGAGACGATGGCTTCTGCACCGGCGTGTCTCGTCACCGGCGCTGTCTCGAGACACCGCTCGAGACACCTGGTGCAGATAGTCTAATAAGACTAAATTTGTACTAAATGTAGTGTTGTCTAAATGGGTAGTGGGTAATCCGGTAGTGTTGTACTGACCCGAAACCTGATAAACATGAATTTTCTAATTTTTATAAGTTTATTTGATGTCAATTTGTATTGAGAAACCATGTTTGTGATGAGTTTTGTTGCTTAAATATTGTTATTTTGTGAAATATGATGCTCGTTCATACTTTGTTTACTTTTGCAGAAATTTGGAGTTAATCTTATGCAAATAGAGCAAGATAGGATAAAAGTACAGTTTCATAGGAGTTTATAGGTGAAAACGGATCCAAAATCGGAGTTATAACGAAGGAGCACGGGCCAAAACAAAAACATTGCGCGCTGGCCCAATATACACGCGGACAGCACGTGAATTTCTAAATTTATCCTATTTTTAGTTATTTTCTCCTATTTTGATTATTTCTTACTCCTACTAGGATACAACCTTGTTTTCTCCATATATATATATATATATATATACTCCAAAACACATCTAGACACGCCATCTTACATCTTTATATTACTACTCTTAGTTTTTATTTTCTTTTAGCTTTGTCTTGAAGTTTTGAAGACTTGTTAAAGAATTCAAGACGAGATTTGTTTCAACTACGGTTTTTCTTATTTATTGATTATGATTTATTTTCTTTTGATTGTGTGTTTTGTTGTAAGTATGGGTAGCTAATTTTCTTGTATCCTAGGGTTAGAGAGTAGATGGATAGTTAATCTTTGATTCTTAATCAATTAATCAATTACGACCTTCTCTTCTTTCTTATGTTCTTGATTTGTTTTGCATGCTAGTTGAATGATTACCAATTTAGCATAATTAGTTGTGTTAATTTAATAGTCGGGATATGAAGATTAATACATGAACTGGAACATAGGACACACATTACAAAATAGTC
The DNA here is from genome assembly GCA_029490685.1 of Schizonepeta tenuifolia. Classification (NCBI taxonomy): domain Eukaryota; kingdom Viridiplantae; phylum Streptophyta; class Magnoliopsida; order Lamiales; family Lamiaceae; genus Schizonepeta; species Schizonepeta tenuifolia. The sequence continues at coordinate 4,058 of JANLIY010000230.1, read as the reverse complement.
GGGAGGGGACGAGCCTTGTGTGAAAGCTTTAATCTTAGGGTCTTTTTGGAGTTGCATGCATATGATGTTTGTCGGGAACGAAAACCCTTGCATGTGATCAACAGTTTATTCGCTACGAGAGTAGGTTTAAACTATCTTTGTGATTGTTCTAAGAAGAGTCGAGTCCCAGTGTTAATTGATTGATTAATTGAGATTTGAATTTTAATTGTCCATTGAAATCGAAGCCTTAGGATATCTTTATTTTATTTGAATCTTTAATTACTTTTGTTTGCTATTTGATTGTTTTTTTGATTGCTTGTTAATTTAAGTTTACAAACCAAAAGTAAGTTCGAAGTCTAAATAGAAGATAACAGTTGAAAGTAGTATTTGTTAATTAGGTTAAATCAGTCTTTGTGAAATAATTGGTACTAATAAGACTAAATTTGTACTAAATGTAGGGTTCTCTAAATGGGTAGCGGGTAATCGGTTAGTGTTGTACTGACCCGAAACCCGACGGGTATTGGGCACCCGTTACCGACATGTTCAGTAAAAGGGTCGGGATACGGGATGAGAATTTAAAAATTTCGGGTATCGGATATACCCGATACGGGTACCCAAGTAAACCCAAATTTTTAATTTAATATATTATATTTATTCATATACTCCCTCCGTCCACAAATCAAATACCCATTTAGATTCCGGCACGGAGATTAAGAAAATTGATAAAGTTATTTTGAGTGGGTAAAAGTTGGAATATAGGGGTAGTAGGGTAATGACAAAAAAACAATGGTATTGACAAAAAAATGGTGGTATTGACCAAAAAGTAGGAATAAAATTGTTATGATGATAAAAAAAGTAGCAATAAAGTTGTTGGAATGTGGGGCCATCAATGGCAAAGGGTAGTAAATAAATGAAAAGTAGAAGGGTATGGTTGTACAAAAAAATAAGTAGTTATTTGATTTGTGGACAAAAAAATATGGGTGAGTAGGTATTTGATTCGTGGACGGAGAGAGTATATATTATAAATCTATTATATTTATACAGCTAAACCCTAGTTTCTCTTATATATATGGTAGTTTCTCTAATATTAATATATGAAACTCTCTCTCGACTAAACATAAAGTATGGTATAAAAACTTTATTGTACTGCCGACGCCGTTATTGCTTTACAGGTTAGGTTTCCAGTTGATTTAGTATACAAAGACTATCACTATTCTTGTTAAAAAATATATAAATACATATTTATCAAATCATATGATTCATATGTATATGTATGTGCCATGCGCAGTAGGTTCTTGAGAATTGAGATATAGTTTCTGCTTTGCGATATAGTGCATGATTGCATGAGGTTTTAAGGTTCTATTTATTCTATTAATATAATATATTCATTGACGTATTGTTACGTCTTTTTATTAATTTATTTTTTTATCAATTGATTGTTATAGTTATTGTAATTTGCGATAAATTTAACCGTGTTAATGTGTTATAATTTAGATTTGAACTAATGCTCGGATAATTATGGTACCCTAATATCTGATCGGGATTATCCGCTCGAATATTTGGGTACCCAATATTTAATATAGGATCGGGATAGGATATCAAATTTTTGAAAAAATTGAGATCACATACCCGATATTTTCGGGTAGGGTACCCTACCCGTATCGTTTAGACAGCTCTAACTAAATGTACCAAATGCCTCATACCAGACCAGAACCAATCCGCATCAACCCGTGTCAGACCCGACCTGCTCTTGATAAAAATGACCAAAATTTATATTTTTGAAGAAAATGAGCCGAAATTTATATTTTAATTTTCATTATGACTATTTTTAAAATTTATCTCCCATTATATTTGAAACCACGTTGAATAAGCAAACGATTTTCTTCGGGAAATGAAATTTGGCCATCGGGTGGGTTCAATATACCCCCTTTGGTACTAATTACATTCTAAGATTGAAAATTTATTCAACTTTTAAAATTCAAAATTCAGATATTGGTTTATTAAATAAATTGATTTTGTGATTGATTTTATTATCCAAATTTTAATATTGTCCATAAATTATAAGAGACTTGTCTTTCTTTTATTATATTAATTTCCATTAAATTAAGAATTTACATATCTGGGAAGGTTTTAAAACATTAAATCAATATCTCTATTTTATTTACTTTAATTTTGAATTTCTTGCTCCCATCCACACTCTAACCAAATAATTATTTTTAAAAAAATTAGTAAATAATTAAATTCGTATATTTACTTTATTTATTTGTATTTCAAATTTCTTGCTCCAATCCAGCCCTAACCAAATAATTATCTTAATTTTCAAGCAAAACCATTAAATAATTAAATTCATATCCTTATTATGTATATTTTAACTTTGAATTTACTTAAAACGTAAATATGAATAAAATGTTCATTCCTATATATGTAATCCTTATGAACATCATACAATGAATCATATTGCTTCTTCACACAAATTCGATTGCAATATAACTGCACATAATGAAGTCCAACGAAATTCCTAGCTAACTGAACATACTATGATGTGAGTTTGTCTTAATTAATTCGAAATAAATTCAATTAAAATATGAAGTAATGTGGTAGAAATTCAATTTATTTTTCGAAATCAAATTAAACTAATTTTAATTATGATAATATATAGTATTAATTGAGAAATTAAATTGTTTCAATATTAAATCTATAGGTATATTTAATCTATTTTCATTTGTTTAATATAGGCTAACAGTTGGAATATATTAAATTGATTTAATCTAATATTAATTGTGTTATCTTAGTTAATTAAAAAACCTGTTTCTATAATAAATATGTAATTAATTTAGGAAATTATTTCTTTGATTGTGTGGAGGAAAATATAAAAAGGCAGAAAATTATTATGGAGAAGATTACTGTGAAAAATAAGTGATTATCGAGGGAAATAAAAATAGGGATATAATTGTAAAAAAAATTAAAAAAAAACTGAACTGGTATAATGATCAATTCGTCCGGTTTATTTCAAGAGAACCAAATACAGTAACACCTCTATAATTTAATATTTTATAAATTAATAAACTCTCTAATATAATAAATTTCTCTGATTTTGATTTAGATCCTTATAAAAATTATTAATTTCGACAAGATAATAATAATATATATAATATTTTTTAAGAGATTACCTTTATACGTATAGATGCCATTAATATTGTAAATTAATAATTCTTCATTATAATTTGTTAAAATATGATCTATTGTTATTAATTTTTCTTGAAATTTAAATTTAAGTGGATTTTATATCTATCTTTTCTAATTATATCCAAAATATTGGTTGTCTAGTTCTTCATCAAAATTTACTCCATCTGTTCACGAAATGGTTGTCACTTTTGTCATTTAAGTCCGTCCACGAAATGGTTGTCACTTCCATTTATAGTGTAGGACACACATAATACATTATATTTAACTTTATACTCCCTCCGTAAGCGAAAAAATACCCCGATGGCGACTGGACACGGGGATTAAGAAAGCTGGTAAAATTGTTGTGAGTGGGGTAAAAGTTAAATAGTAGGGGTAGTAGTATTGACATTAAGGTAATGGTATTGACAAAAAGGTAGTGATAAAATTTTTGGAAGGTAGGTCCATCAATGACAAATGAGTGTAGATAAATGAGATTCTTTAGGGTATATAAGTTCATAAAGTAAATTGGGGCATTTTTTAGTGTACACTTTAAATGTGATAAGTAGGACATTTTTTCGTGTACAGAGGGAGTATTTTTTACTACTCTACTCACATTTATTGTGAGACTCTTACTCCACTCATAATAATACCCACTATTATCCACTATTACTCATCACTTTCTTAAAACCCGTGTCATCACTATTACTCATCACTTTCTTACCCATATTTTTTTGTCCAAGAATCAAATCCCTACTTACCTTTTTATACAACCATACCTTTCTACTTTTCCTTTATTTATTATCCTTTGTCATTGGTGGTCCCACCTCACAATAACTTTATTCCTACTTTTTGGACATCACAACAACTTTATTCCCACTTTTTGGTCAATACCACATTTTTTTGTCATTATCATT